>CM034305.1:2960453-2990167 GCA_019925795.1 Dendrobium chrysotoxum
AATCCTAATTATAAAAGCTAAGGACCCAATTATAAGATTTATTCAAGAAGGAATTTATTTGGCCAAGTGTGTAATCTTGTGGAGATTAGTCATATTTTTTAAGGACAAGAGCATGAGGTTATTCATTGAATACTATGAGTTAAATAAGAGAATCATCAATAATAATTATCCTTTCCATGGATTGATAATTCTCTAACAAAAAAAGGAGGAATAGTTTTCTCAAAGATTGATTTCATAAATAAAATTATTTTAAAACATATTTTATAAATTACATCATTTTTAATATGAACATGTAGCAATAAAAACCAAATGCTCTCCCATTACTTACCCCTTATAGCATCTTATCCTAGTTCTTTACAAAGGATGGAAACCTGCCACAAGCCTTGGTCACCTATGATGCTCTTGATACCACCATCACCTACCACACCCCTGACATCTCTGGGAACTAGATCAAATGTTGACCACCTTCATTGCCTCGTACATCCTCAATGTCCATGCTACTTCATAGCTCCTGGTGCTCGTGGCAGAGAACCCCTAGGTAACCCTTTAGGTGCTAGTACCTTTTGGTGCTAGCATCCCTTAAGATTAAAATGTCTCAAGTGATGTCCGCTTTTGACGTTGGAATCAGCTTCGTTCCTACCTCATTCTCATTTCCTCATCTTTCTATTGAGATTGTGCCTTTGTTGGTCTATTCATTCTTTTTTGATGAAGTTTTTTTTAGCAACCAACCTCAGGCTATTTTTCAGCTTTTCTTATCACCCATAATATGTTTATCAAATCTAATTTCTCTTACGACTATGCATTCTCTGAAGCCCCTAAAACATGTATTTATTCAAGGGTTGGCATATGTATAATCTCTCTTCAATGTGAATTTTCGTAAAAAAAAATCTTTCACTCTCACGGTGGGTTGTGCTGAAGCACCTTCTCATCCTTTTAGAGATAATAACCATCCTTTTATGACTTGTTTTTCAAAATAACATTCAACCCCTATCATTATCTTTATTTGAGGGTAAATATGCTTTGGTTAGTTCTAATATTATAATGAATAAATTTGGCTCCCATTTATGTTACCCTCATTGAAAAAATTTATGGGTGATAGACCAATTTTGTAATCAATTAAAAATTTCATATATGGCATTAATTATTATAGGAAGGTTTCAACATCACTAGTCAAATCTAAAAACATTATCATGCAATTTGATAGGGTGAAGCTTTAATTATCCTCAGTGTTTTGGCATATAAAATTAATTATTTATAGTCTATTAATGAAAATAGCAAGTGGAGTCTAATTTTTCATCAATATAATGTACACATAATTACTCTGATTTATATAGCATTTTCACACTTATGAATTCACTTATCCGATCAACATATTCTTTTTTCTTCATATTAAATATTTTGGTAAACTTTTATGTGTTAATCTACCTACTATTGTACTATCAAAACCTTCAATCGATAGGGTACTTATTGAAGTTGATGTATTGTCGGAATTTTCTAATTATATTTGGATTGGTTCAAAGGATAATAGTTATGGGAAAAGAATAGTGGTTGAATCTATTTCAAAATTTTGTTCTCAATTCCATTGATTTGATTATAAGTTTTCTCTTTGCAAATAAGTTAGGCGTAAGATTGACAATCAACACACATAGACTAATACTAAGGTTCCTTTAGTGTATTCTTGTTTCCTTCCTCTTGATGTTCCAACAAATATCATTGTCTTCATCTCCTCATTGTCATTATATTAATATGCTTTCCTAAGGCCTCATCTCTAAATTAACAATTTCAAGATAGAAAACTATAACAAAATACATTTCTCCTTTCCCCAATGCTTCAATGGGTAATGCATCTCCATCTACTCCTCTTATTGGTCCTCAAACCATAAGTGATTCTAGAGATTTAATTATCTAATAAACCTCATAACAACTATCATTCTCCACTATTGAGCTACCAAGATTCTAAATTCTTCTTTTTATGAAAGAGACTTGATGTTGGAAGTTACTCTCCCTCCTCCCAATCCTCACCATCCTATGCTCAGCATGACCCTATCCTTGTTCATTAGTCTCCGCCATGATCTTTTGATAGACATCTACAATTACGTGACTCTATAAGTCATATGGTTTATCTTTTTATTTATGTGAACATTAGATCAGAAGATGAGGTCCCCTTGGTTACTGAAGATTTTTTCAAGGGACTTTTCTTTAAAATGTTGTGAAAAATGGAAGAAGAAATACTATGAGAAGTATCCTTATTTACTCGATTCTTCATTAATTATTTAGATACTAGTGGCCCATATGAGTGGAAAAATGGTTATGGTTGACTTTCATATATTTGTGGCTGATATTTTTCAAATATTGCTCTTTATTTCCTCTTCTCTTTCTCATCGCTTATGAGTCTAAGTTTCCCACTTTCTATTTTTTTCATATTTGTCATGAAAGTATAATTTACATTTGTTAAAAAAAAAAAGCTATCACAAGTTCCCTACAACATAGATTTTAGTAACATTTATATATCACAATTCATTATCACATCACATCACAACAAAACATGTCATATATTTGTAGTATTATATCATCGCCATCATATTATACACCCCACACATACTCAGAGCTAATGAATATAACTAATCCTAAGCTTCAATACACTAACAATGCTAAAATATTTTTATATTCTATATATGTGGATTCCTAGGGCTTCCAATAGGAATGTAATGAATGTATTCAAACATATACAAGATTTAATATATTGCATTGATTTGTTCTTTGGAAAAAATTATATATATGAAAGAACATGCAAGACTCGAACCCAAGACCTCTTAGTTAGGAGCCAAACTCCCAACAAACCAAGGAGAGCTGCGTATTACGTAATATATAATACATGACGAGCTAATGCGACAAATAAAATAATTAATTAATATATTCGTCAAACTAATTTATTAAGTTTACAAACTAAAGGTAGCTCTTTGTGAAGTCCATTAAGTTAAAGAGGTTATCCAATGGAAAATTAATATATTCTTTAAAATTTATATAAGGATGAGTTTAAAAATTATTAGATTTATTTTGAAAGTAGTGTTGATACATCATAAAAAAATTATTTTGATTGGGCACGAATCTTGAGGCAAAATCAAGTTGGAAACTTCTAAAATTAAAATTGGGACTATCCAAACTCCAATTTCAGCAAACTTCTAGTCAAACTGAGCGTCTTGAAATTACGAACCCAACAACATTAAAATCAACTCAATCCGAGTACAAATGGGTCCAAACTAAGGACCCGAAGCACTGTTGGAAGGTTCAAACAGTAATTTGGATTACCAAACTATTTCCAACATGACATGCTTATAATCGAATTGAGCGGCTCGACGAGACAAATCCAACGAGCCTAAGATCACAAAATTTTGACATCATTAAGACCTTCAAATGTCTAGTGAACGGTTCATGATTAAGAGATTCAACATCAGTCGTCCATCCAAACCACTCCCCATTTTTCCTTGATCTTCCTCCTATTTATGAGCCATGCCACTCTAGAAAATCTATAAATAGACCCCTCCTTTCTCATAGAAAGGGGCCCCTAAGCCTAAGGAGAAAAGAGAGAGATCGGAGATCGCTCTTTCCTTCTTGCCTCCTCGACCACCACTTGGAGTTCCGCCGGACCACCACCTGAGGCCTTGAGTTCCGCCGAACCACCACTTGAGGCCCTGAGCTCCTCCGAACAACCACCTGAGGTCCTGAGTTCGTCCGAACCACCACTTGGGGACTGGACTTCTACCAGACTGCTGGACCACCACTTGAGGACCGGAATTCTGCCAGACCACCACCTGAGGATCGGACTTCTGTCGGACCACCACCTAGGGCCCGGACTTCTACCGGACCACCACCTAAGGCCCAGACTTCTGTCGGACCAACACCTGAGGCCCGGACTTCTACCGGAGCACCATCTGATGCTAGACTTTTGCCGGACCACCACCAGATGTTGAAGTTCTTCCAAACCACCGCCAGGCTACCAATTAACGCCCGAATTTTCAAGTAGCACCAGATTTCTGCCAGTCCACCAAATGATGTTGAACTTTCATCCTCATTTGTCACTAGATTTCAACCATACGGTTGGCATTTGTAATCTGATTGCCCTCAAGGATGAGTCAGCCCACTATAATCAACTTGAATTCTAGTAGAATCATTTTTAACTTGGCTAGGCCCCGTAGTTTTTCCCTTTTTCAGGATTTTCCATATAAAAAATCTTATGTTCTCTATGTGTGAGCTGGATATCCATGCAATGCTAAGACTTAAAATTACAACTCTACCGCCACGTATATTCTATCCCACAATAGTTTGGCGTCGTCTGTGGAAAACTCAATCCCACTATCCTAAGCACCACTTCGATGGCCAATAGATATTGCAATTGCATCTTGGGAGCCTCCCGCTTCAACTCACACCAATCCAGGAATCATTCCACGAACCAGGGATGCCAGACATCTGCCTCTTTTTACCCTAGTGGGCGAAACCCTGCCGGAGAAAGAATTTCAGGGCCATCCCTAGAAGATCGCATCTGAAAGATGGAGGAGTCTTAGAATGAAATCCATTAAGTCCTGCGAGAGACTCGACAACCAGTACTAGCACCCCAGGAGGAGAATCTTCTCCCTCGAGATCCACTACGGATCGAAGAGATTCCACCAGAACATCTTCATGTCAAGATTTCTCTTCCTCCTTTAAGGATGAATCCTCTGACACATCAAGACAATGAACTTGCTGACACAGCAGGCTCTATCCATCCTTTGCGTGTTGGTCGACAACCTCGTACCCCTCTGACTAACCCCGAGGACTTAGCCCAACAGCACATTGCTGAGCTCCCTCATAATGCCTTATAACATGAATTATGAAGATTGGTTCGAGAAGAATTTCCCGTGGGAGGTTTAAGATAATCTCATCATTAGTGGGACTTTCAGGAGTCATCACCCTTGACTAAAGCCATTCTTTAACACCCCATTTTGGCAAAATTTAAGCTACCAAGCATTGATTCCTATGATGGGACATCTGACCCGTACGAGAATATCGATCATTACAAAGTCATCGTGTATATCCAGCGAGCATCATACACGCTCATCTGCCAGATTTTTTCTGCCACCCTCAAAGGGCAAGCTCGAACATGGTTCTATTCGCTCTCCACCGGAATCATTCCAACATTTGTCAAATTGGCCAAAGTTTTTATCAAATAATTTATCGCCAACCAAAGAATTGTCAAGGATTCTTCTCACCTCTCAAGAATTCGTCAGAATAAAAGTGAGTCCCTCAAAGAGTACTTTCAAAGATTTTTTACTGAGGCTCAAAAAATTATGGGGGCGGATCCTGAATCACTAAGAGTTTTTCTCGAAGGGCTTCATCCTGGTTCCTTTTACTCGGCACTTATGTGAGATACGGTTCCATCATATGCTAACCTGATCCATTATGTGGAGGCACAAATATCAGCAGATGAATCTATCAATGCCCATAAAAAGAAATTTCAGCAAACTCTAAAAAGCGTAAAAATACCCATACAATAGAGAACTCATTCTCACAATAAAAAAAACTTACCTCCTAGACCCCCAGTACCATGACGTAAGTTTTAATAAGAATATGAGTACACACCACTCAATATCCCTTGAACAAATGTACTGATGGCCATTTGAGATCAAAAAAATATTAAGTGGCCTAATTCTTTGAAGCCAAATACAGAAAATCAGGATTAAATACTATCATTTTTATCGTAGTCATGGGCACACCATTGAAGCCTGTAAGCCACTTAAAAATAAAATTGAGAGACTTATCTGATAAGGCTACCTTCGACAGTTCATTTAAAATTCACCTGCTCGAGATGAGGCTCATTTCACTAGGGAAAAAATCAATAACAGGAAAGATAACCATTGAATAATATTCAAATGGTTGGCGAGATTAAATAATTACATAATTTGGGCCTTTGTGTTAGTACTATTACTTGTCATATGTCATCATGTATGTCTTCTATAATAAGTAGGGTGTCACTCTAATGTCCCTAGTATTTTCTTCCAAGTTAAATGACGAGTTGTCCCTATATGTGTCTTATGTGTTGATCATGGTGTAACTCTTATATCCCTAGATCATACTAGGGACTTATTATATTATCTTACATAATATAGTAATATATTGTTCACTCCGTCTGATATTGTCCCATTCTTTAAAAAGGATAAAAAAAGGATAATAAAAAACTACAGATGAATATAATATCTTTATCCGTGATTTGAGAAACATATAATATTTATTGTGTCTCAATCACTGGATGATACATTCCAGGGGGATTTAATTTGACCTCTTTTATATAGGTTAACGTCATCTTGCAGGGCTCTGACATATAACCTTTGATAGGTTAAACATCTTAGGAGGATGTCAATCAAATCTTCAATCCTTGATTCGATAAATACGTAATATTTATTGTGTCTCAATCACTAGATGATCAATCCCAAGGGATTCGATCCGACCTCTTTCATATTGGTTAACATCATCGATTAGGGCTGTAACATACAATCTCATATAGGTTAAACATCCTAGGAGGATGTCAATCAAATCTTAAATTCTTAATTCGAGAAATACACAATCTTTATTGTGTCTCAATCACTAGATGATCAATCTCAGGGGGATTCGATCCAACCTCTTCCATATAGGTTAACATCATTGAGCAGGGCTCTGACATATAACCTCGAATAGGTCAAATATCCTAGGAGGATGTCAATCAAATCTTAAATCATTGATTTAAGAAATATATAATCTTTATTGTATCTCAATCAGTGAATGATCGATCACAGGGGGATTCGATCTGACCTCTTCCACATAGGTTAACGTTATCGAGCAGGGCTCTGACATACAACCTCGGATAGATCAAACATCCTTGGTGGATTCTCTCGAACTCTTCCACACAAGCTAACATCATTGAGCAGTGCTCTGATATACAACCTTGAATAGGCCATATATCCTTGGTGGATACTCTCGACCTCTTCCATATATGTTAACGTCATCGAGCAACGCTCTGACATACAACCTCAGATAGGTCATCTATTTTTGGCAGATTCTATTGACCTACACTCTTCGACCCGTCGTCAGATTACTACCCATCGTAGAACTCTCCTCGGATTTCAACCCAACACTGAATTTTTACCCATCGTCAGACTACTACCAATCACCAAACTTTCTTCGGGTTTCTATCTGATGCTGAATTTCTACCCGTTGTTGGACTACTACGCATCATCAAACTCTCATCGGACTACTACCCGTCGTCGGACTTCTACCTGACGTTGAATTTTCACCCGTCGTTGGACTACTACCCATCACCTGACTTTCGTCAGACTTCTACCCAACACCAAATTTTAACCCGTCATCGGACTTCTGCCTGTCGCCAGACTTTCATCATGCTTCTACCCGATGCTGAATTTCTACCCATCACTGGACTACTACCCATCACCAGACTCTCATTAGACTTCTACCCGACATTGAATTTCTATAAGTCGTCGGACTATTACCCGTCGCCGGACTCTCGTTAGACTTTTACCCAACGCCAAATTTTCACCTGTCACCTAACTTCTTTCTGACGTCAGACTTATGTTACCAGACTTCCACCGACTAACGTCGGACCTCCACAGGATCTCTCGAAGAAGGGTGATCCCCATCATGACCTCTGTATAGGGAGGGGCCCTACAAACAGATAAGGGATACCGCTTATCTAAAGACAAGGGAAGGCCTCCCGTATAGGAAGAAGACTGAAGGGGAGAGAAGAGGAAAAGAGGAGGAGACTCCTACTCAATGAGGGGCCATAGACCTGGACAGGGGATACCGACTGAACAAGATCAGGGGAAGGCCTCAACTTGAGGAGAGGAAGGGAAGAAAGTGAAAAGGAGGAGGAGACTCCTACTCAGTGAGGGGCCCTAGACCTGGACAGGAGATACCACCTGAACAGGATCAGGGGAAGGCCTCAGCCTGAGAAGAAGAAGGGAAGAAAAGAGAAAATGAGGAGGAGACTCCTAGTCAGTGAGAGGTCCTAAGCCTGAACAGGGGATACCGCCTGAACAAGACTAGGGGAAGGCCTCAGCCTGAGGATAAGTGGAGAAAAGGATGAGGGACAAATATTTTCATACCCCTAAGGGGGTATTTATAGTGAAAATATAGATGAGGAAGTTGGGAAAGTTGTAAAAAAAATTTATAATAATTTGAACCCCATCTTTTCACTACTCCACTAATGGCCCATAACTCCCACTTTCCCACTACTCCACTAATGGCATCTTCCCACTACTCCACTAATGGCACATTCCCACTACTGTATTAATGGCCAATAACTCCCACCTTCCCACTACTCCATTAATGGCCCACAACTCTCACCTTCCCACTACTCCACTAATGGCACCTTCTCACTACTCCACTAATGGCCCATAACTCCCACCTTCCCATTACTCCACTAATGGGTCATGGCTCAACCCAACCCACTACTCTACTATTGGCCCACATTCATGAACTTGGGTTGGCCAAAGAGCATGACCCAGACAGGCTGCAGGCATGGCCAAGGAAAATCTCAAAATCAGGCCAGGGACACGATGGGCAAGCTAACAGACTCGATGGGCCAATTTTGCGTTAGGATCCCCAAGAACAGATTATCTTAAAATTTTAAGTAGCATTAAAAATTCCCCAAAATGCTGCAACATATATTTTCGGGCATATGAAAATAGGGGGGCAACTGACACATCATTAAAAAATTATTTTGATCGGGCACGAATCTCGAGATAAATTTAAGTTGAAAACTCTTAAAATTAAAATTGGGACCATCTGAACTCTGATTTTGTCAAACTTATAATCAAACTGAGCGTCTCAAAATTACGAACCCAACAACATCAAAATCAACTCAATCCGAGTCCAAATGGGTCCAAACTAAGGACCCGAGCACTATTGGAAGGTTCAAACAATAATTTGGATTACCAAATGACTTCCAAACATGACATGCTAATATTCGAATCCAGTGGCTCGACGAGACTAATCCAATGAGCCCAAGATTACAAAATTTTAACATCATTAAGACCTTTAGATGCCTAGCAAATGGTTCACGATTAAGGGATTCAACATCGGCCGTCCATCCAAACCAATCTCCATTTACCCTTGATCTTCCTCCTATTTACGGGTCATGCCACTCTAAAAAATTTATAAATAGACCCCTCCTTTCTCATGGAAAGGGACCCCTAAGCCTAAGGAGAAAAGAGACAGAACGGAGATCTCTCTTGCATCCTTGCCTCCTCGACCATCGCCTGGAGTTCTGCCAGACCACCACTTGAGGCCCTGAGTTTCACTAGACCACCACTTGAGGCCCTGAGCTCCGCCGGACCACCACTTGAGGCCCTGAGTTCGTTGAACCACCACTTGAGGATTGGACTTCTACCAGACCACCACATGAGGCCTGGACTTCCGCCGAACCACCACATGAGGCCCAGAGTTCTACCGGACCACCACCTGAGGCCTGGAGTTCTACTAGACCACCACCTGAGGCTCGAACTTCTACCGGACCACCACCTGAGGCCCGGACTTCTGCCGGGCCACCACCTGAGGCCCAGACTTTTGCTGAACCACTATCTGATGCTGGACTTCCGCTGAACCGCCGCCCAATGTTGAAGTTCTGCCAAACCACCGCTAGGCTACCAACTAACGCCCGAATTTTTAAGTAGCACAGGACTTCTGCCAGTCCACCAAGTGACGCTAAACTTTCAACCTCGTTTGTCACTAGATTTCAACCATACGGTTGTCATTTGTAATCTGATCAACCTCAAGGATGAGTCAGCCCACTGTAATCTACTTGAATTCTAGTTGAATCATTTTCAACTGGGCCAGGTGCCGTGGTTTTTTCTCTTTCCAGGATTTTCCACGTAAAAAATCTTATGTTCTCTGTGTGTGAGTTGGATATCCGTGCAATGCTAAGACTTAAAATTATAACTTTACAGCCGCGTATATTCTAGCCTGCAACAAGTGTAATAGAAAATTTTTATATACAACATTATCGAAAGTCTGGTAATTTTTAAATGAATCTTAACATAAGTTATAACATGATATTGTAACATTATTATTTTTTTTAATTTTTACATCAACCCTTCGATATACGAACGATTACTATTAGGTTTGATTGAGCTATTTGAAATTAATTTGAATATTATTATCAAATGTATGTGTTTCAATATGAAAAAGACAATAAATTTCTCAAATTTGAATAAGGTCGAATCACTTCATAAGGTTTGGAGTTTGGGATTGAGCCAAAATCTATCTAATTTTCTATAGATCTCTTAAGTGCCCACTCAAATTTCATGTGATTCTTACATAAATTAACTCGAATTTGAATTGACTTAATGAAAGATGAATTGTTATATTGGGCTCTACTAATTAGAATAATTGGCTCTCTATCTGCATTTGAGGGATGGTTTAGAAAATGATTACTCGGCCCAATAATTTGTTTTGAAAAGGGCCTCGCCGTAGCCCATTTCAAGCCCTTTACAGTGTTGTTTGGGCTTCAAAAGCAATGTGATATAAATTAAATTCGTAGAATCTCCTTGGAAGCCCACAAAATTCAGCCCACAATGAAAGGGGAATCTCTACGTTTTATTTGTTTTCAAGATTGTAATTTTTTTAAACGGTAATTATAAAGTTGCTACGGATAAAATAATTTTTTTAAATGCTGCTGTAGAAAATAATTTTTTAGCATAAAAATTTATTGAAAGTAGTAAAAAAATAGTAGTAAAAAAAACTATAATTGCGGCATAAAAATTAAATAAGTAAAAAAATTGTTTTAAATGAGGCCCTAATTTGAAAAAAATGTTTTTGAGCTTTATTTAAAAATATTGTTCTAAAATAATTTAATTTAATTATGTTAGTCCTATCATTTTGGTATGAACAACTTTGTCAAATTGCTTATGAATTTTAAAGATAAAATTTAGATTTTTTAAAATATTTATATAAAATATGCTATGCAAAAAATTATATATATATTAAAATTTTATATGAAATATTAAAGAAGATCAAGAAATGTATGATAGTTTTAAATGTAAAATAAAGTATTTTAATGAAATTTATATGAAATATAAAGACATAAAATTCTAATGTTCCTTGACTATTTATTGTAAATTAAAAATAATTTTTGCTTAATTAATATATCATTATTATATTCTAAAAAAAAAAATTCATGTAACCGACCCATTTAGTGAGATAAATGCTTTTAATAATTTTTATTATTGTTGTATCCTAAAAAAGGTCACATGGCTTGTAAATTATTGGTTGAATAAATTATTTAATGCGATTTATCTTACCTTAATATTTTTATTAGAAATAATTAAATTATTGTCAAACTTAAAAAACAATATTTTTAAACTATTTTTAAATATTGGTAGTCAAACTATTAAGTAGAATAAAGTACAATGAAATTAAATTCGTTGGAGTACTTTTATCTTTTTTAAATATATTTTATATTTCAAGCAATCAAATGATTTTAAAAAGGAAAAAAATATTGGGCCAATAACTCCCCTCATAATAAAATAACAATCTAGTTAAATAATTATCCTTATTTTTCAACTAATCATGTGTGATACATCACCAAAAAATATCTTAATCAGGCACGAATCTTGATACATAAATTAATTTAAAACATTCAAAATTAAATTCATGACCATCTGAACTCCAATTTCAACGAACTTATGGTCAATTTGAACATATCAGTGTGACGAACCCATCAACATCAAAATCGGTCTAATCCGAGACTAAAATCAAGGGCTTAGAGCATATTTGGAAGCTTCAAAACATTAATTTGAGCATATCAAGGAGACGAACCCAACGACACTAAAATCGGTCCAATATGAGCAAAAATGAGCTTGAAATAAGTGCTTATAGTATATTTGGGAGCTCTAAAACAATAATTAGATGACCAAGTGACATCAAAATATGGCATGCTTATAGTTGAATTGAGCGGCTCAACAAGACGAATCAAATGCGACCAAGATCACTTAATTAATTTTGACCTCATTAATTAAGGCAAATAAATGCTGAATGAATGCTCTATGATCGAGCAAATTAGCATGTCTCTGATAGAGCACTCAGAATTTGCCTCAAATCTATTCTATATTTACAAAGTATGTCACTCTAAAAAATCTATAAATAGACCTCCACTTCCCACATGAAAAGGGAGCTTGGACTTTTAGAGGCTTAGACCCTTTGGGCCAGAGACTCAAGAGATCTAAGCTCTGAGATTTGAAGTATCATGGAGCTCCACTCTAGCACCTTGCAGGCAAACTCTCGCCACCAGGCTGTCATTATCGGATCTTTGCCAAACCATCAATGTCGAACCTTTGCCTGACAGCCATCGTCGGGCCTTCGGTCGACCTCTATCACCCGCTGACTACGGTCCCTTCGACCATCGTCACCCGACGGCTACGATCCCTACGACCAATGTCGAATGCCGACTATAGTCCCTGAGACCATTATCACTCGTTGACTACGATCCCTGCGACCACTGAAAACCGCCAACCAAGGTCCCTCTGACCATCGTCGCCCGCCAACCACGGTCCCTTCAACCTCCGTCGCTCGCCCACTACGGTCCCTTTGACCTTCGTTGCCCGTCCACTATAGTCCCTCCGACCTCTGTTGTCCGCCGACTAGGATCCCTCCGACCTCCATGGCCAGTCGACTAGGGTCCCTTCAACCGTCTTCACCATTCGACTACAATCCCTTTGCCTGCCGTCCCCTGCAAACTAATATCCCTCCGCTCGCCATCACCCGCTCATTATGGTCTCTTCGACTGCCATCATCCACCGACTATAGTCCTTTTAACGATCGTCGTCTGCCGACTACGACCCTCCGACCGCACGAATATGCCAACACTTTCTTAAGAATAGCTCTCATGTCATTAGATTCTCCCCAATCCAACTATGTAACGTGCTTTGAGCCAACAACTTCCCCCGAGGAAGCACATTATTTGTAATGAACAACAACACTAGTGGAATCAATTCAACTGAGCAATGCCGATGGTTTTCTCCCCTTTCTAGAATTTTTCACATAAAAATTCTGATGTCTTTTATGACTCCTGCACTCCTCTCTCTTATCTAATTGTATGTTAGATCTTCGTATAAAATTAAGATGCTAAATTATATATCTCTCTACCGACACGATTGTTCCAGAACGAATCAACGTGAATTTCTAACGAGATTAACGAGCTCCTCGCCAAAGGGATTAAGCTTTCGATTATGAATGGAAAATGCTAATCACGATACGTCTATCAGTAGAATTTTCTGTTTTGTTAATAATTATGATTCATTAAGCTGTACTTGCATCAAAATTAATGATGTTTAGGAGGACAATAATTAACCAAGGAAGTCAAACATATTGGTTGCTTCGTGATGGACACGTTTGTGTTGGTTACTGTATATCGGTAATCAAGTACAAAACTGTAAGTCCTCCTCTAGCTAGTAATTATTTTTAATCAACAAAATATGTTATAATTTTATTTTAGAATTATGTGATGATGATTGATATATTTTCATGCGTAAATTGTTAATATTTTAAGCATTAAATACGTAACAATCACATAAAATAATGTTTTTTAAGAGCTCGAACGATCACGATCGATTCACCAGATGAACTCCAAGTAATGGGAAGTCAACTCTTTTATATAAACATGAAAGTACTAATCGTTAACAACTGAAGCTAGCAGCCATAAGATGCTAATTAACTACTATTCATAAGTACGTAGGACGACTGAGGCGGCTATAAATTAGGTGAGAGGACGGCAAGCTGCCCTTTGTTTACTAATGAATACTTTCACATTCAATTATTTCATAAATAAACTGAATAATAATGCCGAGAGCTGCCTTTCTCTCTGGTGGTTGTCAACTTCTTCTGACTGGCCTGAGAGGTCTTCAGTGAAAATTAATTTCCAATGCCTGCCGATGCTGCTGTAGGCCGTCTTATTAATATATCACCTTCTACCTATAAATATATATATTTTTTGGCTCATTAATAGATTTCGTTTGGAACGATTTTCTTACTATTTCTTAAAACAGCTTTTTAATTTTATACTAAAAAGCTGCTTTAAAAAGCAGTAAGAAAGCCGTCCCAAAACGAAGCCTATGTTGGGCGTCACGGTAAAACTCAAAATGATCATTTATATGGTAGCTTATGTAAGACTGTACATCACTGAAAATTTTGATGGAACTTTACTGGAAGTACTTGGATACTGTAAAATGAGAAACTTTGCTTAAGAAGCAATGTTAGCACGCATTTGTAACGTGTCAGTATTATCTATATTGACGTTTTACTTTAGAAAGTTTGATTGATTATCTATCTGATCATGAGAAAAGGAAAGACCGCACACTTTGATTTTCTCCTTTCATTGGGCAATTGAACTATATACATGAATTCTATCAGTTATAGTCTTCTAGATGATTGTTAAAAATATCTCATGAATTAAAATGATTAGAAGTATAATTTAGCTCTTAATCTCTTATGTATTTTACTATATTTACTCCTAATGACCTACGCTTGCACATTGAAATCGGGCCTCTCGTTACAACATAAACAATTAATAGTAGATTAATCCAACTGTAGAGTACCTTTGATTCCACAATATAATCAAATCAGTGAGCTCATGCCCCCATTTTGTCCAAGAGTTTTGTTGACTTTCCTTCATTTAATAAAAGTAGAAGCAACAAAGTCAGTTTATATGCTGATATGCGTTGCCATCTATATTTTATGACACATCAAGTACTATTTTTCTAACTAAGCAAGCATCTAGATGTTTAAAAAACATCCACATGTATTCATCATGACTTCACTATATATTTCCTTTGTAAAAATTCTAACAGTAGTCAGAACAAACAATTGGTCATCAATGGCAAGGACTAAGATGGTGAGGCTTTGTAATATTCTTAATTTGTACCTTTTAAGTCAGAACTAATTAACTAGAATAGTAGTTGTCAAGACAACCAAGGTTGGCTGATGATTGCAATTATTTAAATATATATACATATATCAGCTTAGTTAATCAGCAAGTTCAGAGACTGTAGTTTGATTGTGTCTACTCTAAAAAATATTATTGTTTTTTTAGTAAAATCAACAGCGTTGCGGCACTTCCCCAAGCAGGTGGAGCGTTGCCTCTTGCAACCTTTGAAGAGTGCGACTGACGGTATTTAAGTATGAGACAATATTATATTCCAATAGATCTACACAATCAGATTCCACATAAAATTAAGAATGCCGTCACTAATTGGGTAATCTATGAGGAAACTTTCAATTGTATGTATATCATTAGAGGGCGCGGGATGAAAAAATGATCAGTGTGACGATCCACCAAAAACCAAATGACAATCAATCTCTAATATATATATACATATATTAATTTTAGCCCATCATAAAAAACCTTATTTATATTTGATCTTGCACATATAAATTTTATAAATTAAATAAAAACCTAAAAACCGAATGATAATCAATCTCTAATTTGTTCATAATTTTATAGGCTTTAAAATAAGTCAAACTACGCATGCATATTTTTAGTTTTATAGAGCAGTGTCAAGTCCCAAATACATGGTGGACTAAATTTGCCCCCATTTCATTTTTGCTAAGGGGTGTCACGCAGGAGAGAGAAAAATCGGAAACAAAAGGGAGAAAACTATTTATTAAAATATTTTGATAATTAGTTAATTTAACTTAACAATAATTATTAATAATATTTCTTTATTTATTTTGAAATATTTAATTTATTTAATTTAATTTGACATTAAATTATTAAATTACTTAATTTAATTTAACAATATTTATTTTTAAAACTATTTAACAATATTAAATTAATTAATTAGTTAATATAAATTGGTTTATTTAACTTAACAATAATTATTGAAATAATTTATTTAATTTTGATTTAAAAATATTTAATTTATTTAATTTAATTTGACTCTAAACTATTAAATTACTTAATTTAATTTAACAAACTTTATTTTTAAAATTCTTTAAAGAAATTTATTAAATTAGTTAATTTAACTTAACAATAATTATTAAAACAATTTATTTAATTTAGTTAATTTAATTTGACAGTAATTTATTAAATTACTTAATTTAATTTAACAATATCTATTTTTAAAACTATTTATGAAATTTACTCAATCATAGTATATGGGGGCCAAGACATATAAGAATTGCAATTAACCATATAAAAATCATTTGGTCCAAAGTAAATCATAAGCTCCGATACACTTTTATCAAGATGGATGAATCAAATGGGGCTATATACACCAATGTATAAAGCACATTAGACTTTAAATTTACTCATTAAATTGGATAGTTTTATAAAATCAAGTGGTTAGCCCTCATTTAATGGTTTAAGCTTTTAGGTTGAAGATAGATTTTATCAATAGCATAGCTTGCTCAATTTGGATCCTCTTTTGGTCAACTTTTCGATAAATTATTATCATAACATAAATCTATAGTAATTGCCGTAAATTCGAGATCAAATTTTAGTTTGGTAGGTCAAAAAATTTTAGCCTCTTACGAATCATGATATGCTAAATTCTTAGCTAATAAGGAGTTACAGAAGCACTCAGGCAATGCGTAATAATTTCTTTGATGATAAGTAAAGATGAAAAGATGTAAATAAATGAAAATCATTAGTGATGATCTGGTGGTGTTTAGACAAATGGGAACATGAAGTTAGGAGGAAGATGGTGAAAGCTTTGGCCTCTAAGATATATCGGTGCTAACTAGTTTGAATGGTAATATCAAAGATGACTACTTCCTCTCTAGAGATATATACTTACGAGGAAGTGATTTTTCTAAGAATCTTCTTGCATTCATAGAATACATAAAAGAATAATTATCACAATCTTCACGTGAACTCGCCTCATATTGAAAAATATAAAATTAATATGTATTTAAGATTCATAAGAACCACAACTGGCATATCTTTATTTTATGGAAATTTTTATCATGCTATATGCCTATATTTTGTAATTTATGTATTTTCTTTAATTATAATATTTTCCATTGAGCAATATTACATCTACACTCCTGTATAAATAGGTGATTCATATGGCAAACCTAGGACCCAACTTTTGATTTTTTTCAGATTCTCTATGTTATCACTAGACCTCTCTCTCTCTCTCTCTCTCATTTTCATAATCAATAGTGTCAACCTCAGCCTTAGATGTGAGGATCATTTTAAGCAATATTTTTTTAATAATATTTTTGTCATAATTTGTTAAAATTTAAATAGTTTAAATATAACAATTGTTCAGTTGTTATATTTAATGATCAAATTAAGTAGTTAGGGAAAGATTATAATTATTTTGATAATTATGAATGACATTATATTTTTTTAAAATGTAACATTCACTCAAATTAGGGTAAGTAGTAAATTTACAATATTATTACATCTATACGTTCATTTATTATCTAAATAAAATTTTATTTCAAAACAAAACACCAATCAACAATATTATAGAAACTTATAAGTACATGATGATTGCAATTTGCAGTAACATTAATCTAAAAATAGAGGGAAAAAAGGTAATAGTGCTTTACAAGAGATTAAAAAAAAATTTGTTTGAAAAATAAAAAAAATACATTTTTATTTACAGAGAAAAATAAACTAACAAAAAAGAATCCCTTTTGCTATAGGCATGATAATAATAATAATAATAAATTAATTAAACTACAATTAATATTTATACAAAAAAATTAGTTCAAACTACATAATCAAAATTTAATTAAAATATTTGTTTAAAATATTTTAATTTATTTTCAGATGAACATAATAAACATATAATAAAATATATTTTTTATTATATTCATCACGTAATAAATTAAAAATTTTGAAAATCTGATAATTAAATTATAATCAGAACATGTTAATTCAAATTTTTTTCCTTAATATTCTTCAGCGCCGAAGACACCGAAAACTGTAAATTTATAGTAGATTAAAATCAAGCTAAAATTCTGAACTCTTGATCGATCAAAATTGTATATATGAACAGTCTAAGCTATCGATATGTAAAACTGTTTTATATAGTATCATTTGATCAAACCATATACAAATTCTAAATCAATGGAAGCAGTCAACCATCGCCGGAGTCAACGTGAATCCCAACAGCTTCGGCAGCTGCCGGACCTCCTCCACCTCCCCCCGCTCCAACGGCGGCAGGTTCAAATCAATCTGGATCGAACTCTTTTCCATCGCCGGCCTACCCAACTGACCCGACCCCGTTTGCCTCCGCCGTGGCCCGATGTCTCCTCATGTGACCACCGAGCGCCTGGCCGATGGCGAACTCCAGTCCGCAGACAGAGCACTCGTGCACCTTTGGCTTCTCCGGCGCGGCGGCGGAGGTTGCCGTCCGCCCATCCTAGGCTTCTTGTGGCTAGCCCTGTGGCCGCCCAGCGCCTGGAAAGTCGTGAACTTTCGGCTGCAGGTTTTGCACTCGAACACCTTCCCCTCAGTCGCCTCGCCACCAGCGGCGGCGGCTGTGGCGTGGCCTCTGGAGAGAAGCATGAGAACGTTTGCTAAGTTGAAGCTGTCCGTACATATGGTGGAAACCATGTCGTCTTCTTCTTCGCTAACTAATCTGAATCTCTTCGCCATTAATGAATGAATTCTCAGAAAGCAGTTTCAGCAAGAAAGAAAGGCAAATATTGGATGTGTGATAACTTTGTTCGGGCTTCTTAACTTTTTATAGGGTTCTTAGACGCGAATTTTCGCTTTTGACACGCCAATTTGTCGGTTCAGATTTCATTTTAACACAATAAATGAGTTTAAAAAAAAAAGTCCTAAAATAAAATGACAAATTCTTCTATAAAATGTTATGTTTAAATTCAACATACAATTTTTATTCATTACAATAAAATATTCTCAATACTAAATATTATAAATTTTTACTTAGAATATTAGATATATGTTTGAATACTTATATATTAATGAATTATTTAATAATAGTAATTTTTTTATAATTTAAAAATATTTAAAAAAATTATATTTATTTTGAATATGATAATGTGTAAAGATTTCTCATTTCTCTTAAGTACTTATTGTTACAAACTAATCAAATCTGCGCCATGATCAATTTGCAGTGTCAAAAACGAAAACAGAGGACTCAAAACCCTAAAGGAAGTTGTGAAGACCAGGCAAAGTCATCACACGTCCAATGTGCGTCTTTCTGCTATAACTTCCTTTTGAGTCAGTAATTAATGGCGATCAGATTCAGATTAGTTAGTGAAGAAGAAGAAGAAGACGTGGCCTCCACTGCATATGGCTTTAACATAGCAAACATTAATCTCCTGCTCCTCTCCAGGGGCCACGGCACAGCGAATGCTAACTCCGTCTGTGCCGCTGGCGGTAAGTCTGTTCCAGACTTTCGGTCATATGGCGGAGGGACAGCCGCGAGAAGCCTAAAGAAGGTGATGGAACTGTTAGACTTGTTTGTTGTTAAATGGGGGAATGCTTATCGTATTAGTTTTTGTTAATTGATTAATTTCTAATTAGACAAATTAAAATGTACTTAGATCTTAATTACTTAATGAGGTTTGAGATGACAGTAATTAATTAAGGAAGGAAGTCAACAGATTGGTTGCTTAGTAGCAGTGATAAAGGATATATTAATTAATTTTTGGGTTTGCAAGGCCGGGCAGGAGGAAACGTGTATGTAGCCGGCTATATGGCGCCTGCGAAGTACAATCTATAACTATAAAGATTTTCATATAATATTAATAATTTTTATTTAAGAATTATATATTAAAAAATTTGATTTTTTTTTTTAAGTAGTTACACTGAAGATTGCTAATTATACTTTGGTTGTTAGAGAAAGCATGGAATTAAAGTCTTAGGGATATATTTGAGATGTCTATAGTATTTTACAAAATTAATTGTGAAGTTTTTGTAGGTAAAGTAATTTAGTTATTCTAGTAGCAAAAAATAACTTTTTATATAAATTATTTGAAAAATAGTAAGAAGAAAATAGGTAGTACTAAAAAAAATTATGTTTTGTTATTTGAAAAATAAAGCAGCTACAAAACTATCTCAAATATATCCTAATCAGCTTAAATACAATGGCAGCTTTTTATAAAGTTGATTGTAAAAATTTTTTAGTAAAGAGAATTTGTTACTCTGATTATAAAAATAGTCTTTTATCCTATAAATTTTTGAAAACAGTCACAAAATGATAAGAAAATTATAATCAAATGAATGTATAGCTGCAATCAGAATGACAAAATATGTCATAATTTAGTCCGATTGGAATAATTCACATGTTATTTTTGAGTAAATATAATAGGTTCGATGATTATTATAACCGGCCAACTATATCTAAAAATTAAGTTTAATCAAATAATTTTTTATTAAAAAAATATCATATGCAAAATTAATATGTAGACTGATTTGAAAATATAATAATTATTTTATTAAGGATGTTTTTGAAAATATTTCTTACTCTAATTGGCATTCAATTCCCAACTAATTGAACCAAATTTAAATTCGTAAATTAGGAATGGTTCCATTTTGGGTCTTTTTCAGTTAATTTTTTATTCATTAAATTTTAAGTCATCACGTAGTACGAGTCCTCGATATTAATTGTCATTGGAATTCAAATGTTTAGGTGAAGTTTCAAAATAGCATAAGAAGTTTATTAATGACTTTAGTTGAGAGTTTTTTGTTTTGTTTTGAGAACGGGTGTATGTACTCACTGTTATCTTTAAAGGAGGTGCATGGCGGCGTAACTAATTCCTCGGTGAGCCTACTAACAACCAAAACCATAGGTGTAGAACGACACAGTTATTTTTGTTGAGAGTCCTCCGTTCAAAAACAAATTGGCAAAACTTAATGGCCATCCCTATTAGAACTTAATTTTCTAAGACTATAGATCTCTGAAAATATTGCTGATTGTTTCAGAATGGGATGTGTTGTAGAGTATTCTACAATATTTCGATTTTCTTCTCTCAATGGCAATTGATCTCCCATTCGAATTGCTGTTTTAGACATCTACAAGGACTTATGGACTTGCCTTTATATATATAGATATAATATCCTGATCAAGAATTATTTCAACTTTTTATATCCATCTAAATTGGGCAGTCAGCAGCAGTCATATATACGCCAGCAATGAGGTATGAAATCTCAGTTGAACCTTATAATGTAAAACCATACAAAGCCAGCCAGATCTTTGATCTTTACTATGGCTGTTAATCTTGACTGAAAGCATATATGATTGATGAAACTTCCTCTCTCTCTCTCTCTCTCCCTCTCTTTCTAGATCTGGGGATTTCCTTTTCTTCGAGTGTTCATATATAGAATACGTATATAGAAGAGCAAGTATCAAAGTTGAGTTGGTTTATCTACTCGTTTTTGTTGAACAGTGATTGCTTGTCAAATGGTTGAACTCGCCAAGACAAATTAACTGGCCGATTGATGCTCATTGCCTATCAGGTTCAGTTTCTGAAGCAAAATTAGAGCCCAATAGTCATGTCAGTCTTGATCATCACAAGAATTTGAACCGAACGCATCAAAGTGTTCGTCATGATCGCACTACCAAAAAATCAGGCTTTCGCAGCACAAATTTGGACTTTTCCCGACGGTTTTACCCGCCAGTAATATTTTTGTAGTGGTTTTATAACCACTGGATGTCCGCCGTGATTACAATGTGTTGCAATGATATTCAGCGAATATCTGGCTGCGAAAAAATAATTTTTTGTGGATAGTATGAAACAATTAAGAACTTGCTAATTAAGCTAAAAGTCATCTAAAATTGAAAGCTATCTTCTATATCAGATCTTGTTAAATCGCCTGAAGAATTTAGCTATGTTGAAGCAGGTTGCTGTACTGATAAGATGCAACATGTAGAAGAAAGCATTCATTTTCTCTCATCTGTTCCAAGCTACAGTAGTGAAAAAATGTACAGAAGAATATGAAAAGGTTGGTGTAGATCATATACAGAAGGATATCATAAATAACACTAATTACCACCATTTTTCCACAAAAGGAAAAAAAAAAAACAGGCTAAACATTTAAAAATAATTATATGCATGATTTATAATTTATTTTTAATCAAATAATCATTAATAGGTATATAATAACAACCATTAGCATTACATATTTACATGTGAGGCGGTGCTGAATTAGGTGGAGCGGCATGCATGGCTCATCATGCCTATTTGCTTACTTTCACACTTAATTATAACTGCATAAATAAATAAATAAATAAATAAATAAATAAACATGTGGGACGGTCTTTTTATATTGGCTTTTCATATTGGGCTAGGAGATGGTTATTATTCCATCAATCATGCGAAACGGATTTTAAAGTTCTAATTTTTTTTAACATTATTAAAAATAAATGTAGACGGAATTTCAAAAGTTTTTTTTATTATTTAATCATTTGTGGAATGATTCAAAATTAAAAAAAAAAAAATCAAATAAATGAGTTTTGATATGATTCATAAATTTAATATTATCAAACACAAAGTTTTATATAGTATAGTTATTTACATTTTGAAGTAAGTGTTTGTGAGAAATTTCATAAATTTATTTTGAGATAATTTTATGAGAAATTTGAGTTTTTATGTTTCATAATACTAGAAATTAGAAAAATATATTTAATATTTTGTTTCTTGGAGAATATGCCTGAAATTTTTTTGCGGACCAAAATAACATATATTATACACACATATCATGGTATAGGGGAAAATGTACTTCCCTTCTCCACTTCGAGTATCCTCATGTATGCTGTCATTATTGTATTTTCATCTGAATTTATTTGCCCAAAAGGGACCACATCGATGAAATCAGAGATTTCTTCGTTCATTGCTGACTTAATCATATATGGTTTTTTTTTTTTTTTGAGTTTTCATTGTGTAGCATACATTAGATCATTTGATGTACGTAAATGCAATGAAGAGCTATATAGAGTATTAAATAGAATAGACCTAATGTATTGATAATATATTTTCCATGCTAAAATATTTACAACTATAAAAAGTGATCTAAATCTTAGCTTTGTGCAAATATTCCACACATATGTAGATAAAAAAAATAAAAGGGACACTAAAGTTTTTACGTAAAAAAATTCAAAATGGACAAAAAATCATAGGACTTGGAATAATTGAAATGATCTATCATGTAAGTAAGGTTGTAGAAGTGTGGTGTTCCTTTCAATTGGAGAAGGTGATATTATAATGTATGAATTACTATCCTAATCCTCTATGAATGTGGTGGAGAAAATTGGAGATACAATGAATTACGATAACATTGGTCCAGTGAGTCTAGTCTAAATATTGTGATTGAGCACAACAATCGAGTTATAACAGCCAGATGATGGCAGTTAAACAATATTGATTGTGCTATGATGATTGGGTGATGTTGGTTGGTTGGAATGATTATCAATATTTGTCATTAGGGCTTTAAGTTCTTTAGATTTCTAAGTAATCTCCAATTTGAAGTCCCTCAGCTCAACTTGCACACCAGCTACGCATTTGTCATTGACAAACTTTTTTATGAGTACATTTCTCTTAAAGACGTACTCATCCTCTCGAAGTGCTTAATTTGTTCAATACTAGTCTTTCAAATTAAGCTCTTTCTTGCAATCACCACCCCCGTTGATTCTACCTCTATTCTACTCACATCCTAAATTCTATTGCATCATTCAGCTTGCTAATTAAATAAAATTAATTTTAACAAAAATTCATTTTCATCTACACATTCTTCATAAAATAATATTTTTTAATAAAATAAAATAAAGTCAACATGCCCCAAGCTTGAGTCCAACTAACAACCATCTAGAACAGACTTAGTTGAAGTTCAACTGCCCAAAAAAACAGAAGAAACGGAAGGCTATACGGTCTTTTTTATTTCAAATAAATAGAGACATATATAGAGAGCATCCAATTTTCAAATCTTTATTTAAGTCCTAATTTATTCCTTCTAAACCAAAGCTTCTTTCTACATTGGTGAAGTAGTTTCAATGTCCCTTAATTAAGAAAGGATGGTAATATGAAAAACTTTTGCACGTTACTAATAGTAAATGAAGCTTACCCAGCTACAACTATTACTTTCTTGATAAATTCAAAAATCACCAAAACAATTTTAACGTGTCAATGAACCAACGTACTTAATTCCAGCCAAGAGTAGATAATTATGAGCATTTGAGTAGCATTATGATAATTTGGTTAGAATCCCTAAACGTTTCATGAGAAAACTCGTGTTGATCATTCTCTCAGCTATAAATTATTCTTAAGGGTCGCATTAACATCAATATTGTGTAATTTTAAGCTCATTGAATTCCTTCTATCGAGACACATATTTTGATTGTAAGCACGCAGTATTCAGAGATCTTATGGTCCCTCAAACAATACTATCAAGAAGTGTGATTTAAATATTTCATCTGGGCTATCTTAGATTTGAATCAGAATACATTCGGTGTCATTAGTTTTGTCTCATCGGAACTGTTGGAGTTGCCTCGAATTTGGCTCGACCTTTTTTGTACATGTCATTGATCGTCGTACGCTTCGCAAATATGTCAGGGTTTCAAAGGGGCAGCGCCGCCTGACAGGGTTTGACCTGCCAAGGTATTTTGGCTGTAAGGGTATTTTTTGAATTCCGCGTGTTTTTTGATACCCTATTTTAGCCCTATAAATATATTGTAAAGGGCTTAGTGTTTAGAAGTCTTTTTGTACTCAGTCTCTTCTCTACAGTGATGTCGTTCTCCCTTCTCTGTGGTTTTCCCATATTTGAGTTTTCCATGTTAATCTCTTGTGTTTGTTTGTGTTTTGCAGATGATGATTTCTTATTTCTCTTTGTGTTCGGTTTATCGATCCCTAACAAAAATATTTATTTTAATATATCATATAATCTCAATATAAATATAAAATCTCTCGGTTCAAATATTACTTCAAGACGCACACTTATCATTGTTGCGGAGGATGATATACGCGGCGATAGAGTTTAAATTTCCGTCTCAGCGTTGTACGTATATCCAGCACACAAACAGAAGAATGAAATAACACCAGGATTTTTACGTGGAAAGCCCTGGAAAAGGGAAAAACCACGGGGCCACGCCCATTGAAAAAGTTCCACTAGTGTTGTTTGAAATACACAAGGCTGATTCGTCCTTTAAATTCAGGACGATCAGATTACAATGAGTATCAGTTACAAGGACAAGAAGAGTTCCGACGTCACTCGGGGTGTCGAGCAGAATTCTGGCGTCACTTGGAAAGAAGTCCGGCGTCACTCGGGCGTCGGGTAGAATTCTGGCGTCGGGCAGAATTTCGATGTTGCTCCGGCGTCCCCTCGGACGCCCGGTGGTGCTTCGGTGGTGTTCTGGCGGAGTTCTGGCGAAGTTCCGGCGGTGTTCTGGCGATGGTCGAGGAGGAGCTGTTCCCTCCTAGACTTCTCTTCTCTTCTTCTTCTCTTCTTGGCTTCTTGGCTTGGGTCCCCTCTTAAGAGAAATGAGGGGCTATTTATAGTTTTTCTGGAGTGGCATAGCCCGTAAATATGTGAGGGATCAGGGGCAAATAGGGAGTGATCCGGATGAACGGCCGATATTGAATCCCTTGATCGTGAACCGTTTATCAAGCATTTGAAGGTCTTAATGATATCAGAATTCTACGATCTTGGGCTTGTTGGATTCGTCTCGTCGAGACGCTCGATTCGACTATAAGCTCATCAAAATCGGAGACCGTTTGGTAACTCAAATTGCTGTTCGATGCTTCCAACAGCGCTTCGGAAACTTGATTTGGATTCATTTGGGCTCGGATTAAGTCGAATTTGGTGTCGTTTGGTTCGTATTTCCGAGACGCTCAGTTCGACTATAAGCTTGCTGAAATCGGAGTTTAAATGGTCTCCGAATTAATTTTTGAAGTTTTCAACTTGAGTTTTTCCTCGAGATTTGTGCCCGATCAAGATAATTTTTTGGTGATATATCAGTTGCCCCCCTATTTTCGGACGTCGAAGCTCCACGAGTCCGAAAATACTTGTTCCGGTATTTTACATTGGCTGAATCGTAAAAAATTGCGTTCCAAAAATTAAATGTTTGCTCGAACTCGATCATAGAGGCTCCGTTGAGCTCCGAAAGTGTCAAAATTGAGTCCGGAACGTCGAAAAAACGTGTCCGGGACCCCAAAACGTCCGATTTGGACCGTCCGGGCTCGAAATCGGAGCCCGGGATCGCGTAGGCGGCCGAACCGGCCGGCCGCCAGCAGAGCCGCCGCCGCCGGCGCGGCACCCGCGCGGGCGCGAGCAACAGGCGCGCCCCTTGGGGCGCGCGGCAGTTGCCGTTTTTTTTTGCTGTGGGGCCCACTTGGAATTTCTAAACTCAAAAATTCCGAAAAAATTCCAAAAAATTCCGAAAAATTTAGAAAAATTCGAACTTCCTTCTAGAAGCCTTCTCCCTCCAATTTTCAAGATTTTCCCCCTCTTTTTTAATTTTTCCCTCTCTTTCTCTCCCCTTTCATCCTATAAATACCCCCCTTGGGGTAATGAAAATTTGCACCGCATTCTCCTCTTCCCCTGGCCTTCTAGCTTTTGGCATTCTGAGGCTTTCCGTAGTTTTTAAGTAGGTGACTTTCCCTACTTGATTCGACGCCCCCCTCTTTTGCACAGAAGTTAGCGGTTTTCCCTCTTTTTTCTCTCATTCTGGCTTTCTGACAGTTGAGGCATTTCGTTGTTATTCAGTAGGTGATTTTCCCTACTTGAGACAACGCCCCTCCTCTTGTACAGGAGATAGAAATTTCTCTCTTCTCTCCTCTAGTTTCTGGCATTTTGTGGCCTTCCGCTGTTTTTGAGTAGGTGACTTTCCCTACTTGACTCGGCGCCCCTCCCTTTGCGCAGAAGTTAGAGTTTCTCTCCTTTAAGAGATCATGTGGAGGTGAGATTTAGTCGGAGAGAGTCTGACAGCGGTCAGCGGCTGGGCGGTGGTCCGACGAAGGTCGGGCTGAAGTTCGATGGCGGTCCGCGACCGGGCGGTGGTCCGACGAAGGTCGGGATGAAGTCCGGCGGCGGTCAGCGGCCGGGTGGAAGTTCGGCGGCGGGAAGAAGTACGGTGTTGGGTAGAACTCCGACGAAAATCTGTCGGCCAGAAGAAGTCCCACGACGGGTACAAATTTGGTGTCGGGTAGAAGCCCGACAAACATCTGACGACAGGCAGAAGTCCGACGTCACGTAAAAGTACAACGTCGGGTAGATATCCGACGGGGGTCCGACGACTGGCAGAAGTCCGACGTTGGGTAGAAGTTTAGCGTCGAGTTGAAGTCCGACGAGGGTCTTGCGACGTGTAGAAGTCCTCCAACGGGAGGAAGCTCAGCATCGAATAGAATTTCGATGTTAGTTTGTCGATGATGGACGATCGGGTGGAAGTCTGTTGGCAGTCAACGACCAAGTTGGGAGCAGAAGGAGAGAGTTCAACGGTGCTGCTATCAGCAGTTGAACGAGAAGCCGATGATGGCTGATATGAAGTAAAGGACCGCCGGTAGATATCCGGAAGGGTCGATGATGGCGGGTGTCCAGTGACATTGTGTTAAGGCAATATTCATCCATACTGAAGTGTGCCAACATCAGATATTACTGGATCAAGGGGCCGAAGTAGTGTGATATGCCAACATTTTGGCAATACACTAACACTGAGTGGAGATCTGATGATGATCCAGTTATGTCCTTTCTTTGAAGGAGCAGTTGTAGGAGATGCTTGCGTGCAGTAAGGGAGAAGTCACTTAAATCCACCAAGGATATTTGACTGTGTTTAAAGTTGCTTATTGCTTGATGATACTAGTTTGTACGGATGATGCCAATGTACTTTTCAATTTCAACTTCTAGTGAGAATAAATGTACACCTGAATCTGGATTTATGTAACTCCAATGATATTGTATATGAAATGAGGATTTGTCCCCTAGAGGGACCTGAATTGTTATTGCATCTGTAAGACATGCTTTGTGCTTTTGATATATTATTAGAACGAATGTGAGAGACATCCTTTTAGGATGTTTGACATATTTGAGACTGTAGGTCAAAGCCCTTGCTTGATGACATTAACATGTATGGAAAAGGTCGAGAGAATCTACCAAGGATGTGAGACCTTTCCGAGGTTGTATGTCAGAGCCTTTGCTCGACGACGTTAACTTGTATGGAAGAGGTCGGGAGAATCCACCAAGGATGTGAGACCTATCCGAGGTTGTATGTCGGAGCCTTTGCTCGACGACGTTAACATGTATGGAAGAGGTCGAGAGAATCCACCAAGGATGTGAGACCTATCCGAGGTTGTATGTCGAAGCCTTTGCTCGACTACGTTAACCTGTATGGAAGAGGTCGAGAGAATCCATCAAGGATGTGAGACCTTTCCGAGGTTGTATGTCGGAGCCTTTGCTCGACGACGTTAACCTGTATGGAAGAGGTCGAGAGAATTCACCAAGGATGTAAGACCTATCCGAGGTTGTATGTCGGAGCCTTTGCTCGACGATGTTAACCTGTATGGAAGAGGCCGATCGAATCCCCCTAGGATCGATCTTCCAGTGATTGAGAAGCAATAAAGACTGCATATTTCTCAGATCATGAATAAAGAGATCATATTTATCGATAGTTTTCATTGTCATTTGTATTCTTTTTAAAGAAAGAGACAATATCAAAACTGGACGAACAACACATTATATTACTGTAAGACAATACAATAATTCTCTTGTACAACAAAAGAGATACATATAGGGACAACCACATCATTTGACTTGGTAGAATACTAAGGACATTAGAGTGACATCCTACTTATCATAGAAGAGATACACGATGACACATGACAAGTAGTATTACTAATACAACTACACAAAGTGCGTGGTCATTCAATCTCGCCAACCATTTGAATATTATTCAACTGTTGTCTTTGTTGTTGTTGATTTTGCCCCCAGTGGGGCGAGCTTCTTCTCGGTAAGGTGGGTTCCCAATAAACTGTCGAAGATAGCCCTAGCGGATAAGTCTTTCAATTTCATCCTTAAGTTACCAACATGCTTCAGTAGTGTGGCCACGACTACGATGAAAGTGACAGTACTGATCTTGATTTCCTGTATTTGGCTTCGAAGGATGCGGCCATTTCACTTTGTCCTGATCTTGAATCGCCATTAACACATTTGCTCGAGATGTGTTGAGCGGAGTGTACTCTTTCTCTCCTTCGAGGTTCTCGTTGTGGTAATGGGGGCCTAGGAGGAATGATTGCTATTTCCCTTGCTTTTTCCGTTGTAAGGAAGAATTATCCATCCCAGGAGCACCTTTGCACTTCCCATTTGTCTAGCTCGAACTGCTTTCTGTGAGCATTTATGGCTTCATCTGCGGAGATTTTGTGCCTCCACACGATGAATCAGGTCGGCGTATGAATGAACCGTATCTCGCATAAAAGCTGAATAAAAGGGACCAGGACGGAGGCCACCAAGAAAGACTCCTCTCAATAATTCAGGATCTACTCTTCCCGGAATTTATCAAGTCCACAGTAGAAAATCGCTGAAAATACTCTTTCAACGATTCTCCCTCATTCTACGGATTCCAGAAAGGTGGGAGGAATCCTTAGTGATTCTTCGATTGGCTACAAACTGTTCCACGAACACTTTAAGCCATTTTATTTGAATGAGGGATCGATCTAGACGGAAGTGAATAGAACCAAGTTCGTGCTTGTCCCTTGAGGGTAACAGGAAAAACCTGACATAGGAGTGCA